>JAROYD020000011.1:12853201-12885701 GCA_029618875.2 Dynastes tityus
GGACGGGCCATCGCCCATTTTTTTTTATAATATATCGGATCTTCCCAATCATACAAAAACTTCAGGAAAAAAATAAAACGTCGCGAGTTCATTCTGCAATTGACAGAAGAACTGTCGTAAGAATCCAATAACAACGAAGAAGACCCTCAGGAGGGAACATCGAATCAAAAATGCAAGAAGAACTTACAGGCTGGATCAAAGACAGATAAGCAATCTCGCGAAAGACGTACATGTCGAGAAAAGAAATGTGAAAATAAGATTTACGGTAGATGTAAGAACTGTAACAAGAACATATGGGGAAAAATGTGGTTTTAAAAGAACTTATTGCAAAAATTGTAACGATATTTAAAATACCAAAGTTAAGTTAAAGTTATTTTTATATTTTGTGAATAAATATACACTTTTATGCAAACAAATTATTATGTTAATTTATAAAAACAGTCGAAACAAAATTGAGTTTTAATCACCGGTCAATTTGACCGGGGCGGCGGTTCGAGGTATGAGGAATTCTTGGCGGTTCTAATGTTAAAAAAGGCAATTATTCTGACGTATCTAAATATAAAAACCCATAAACATTTTATAAATTTCGCCAAGGTTCTTTACATATTGTTTAGTAAAATCTATATCAATCTTCAACCATACATATCCATACAGCAACACGCTTTCATGGCTGGAAGATCAACAATCACAAACTTAATAAATATTACTCAATTTATGTTATCTGCATTGATCATCGTAAGCAAGTTGATGCTATTTATATGAATTAACTTCTTGCTAAACTTAAAAACAGATCTGGTTACGTATTTTGTAATGGGTTTTCATTTGACTACTTTCCTTTATCCTCTAGGGTACCACAGAGGTCGAATCTTGGTCCCTTATTATTCAATATTTTATTGAAGGATCTATTTCTGAAAATGAACTGTGGGTTACTAGCATACGCAGGTGATGGGAAAAATATGTAACAAATTTGGAAATGGTATGTATAAAACTGCAAATCAATCTTACAATTATTCTAAACGGGTCTAAACGTCTAAACAGAATAGACTTTTCTTGAATGTTGCCAAGTGTTCAGTTGTATCTTACACTAGATGTATTTCTCCAATACTTTTCAATTATTCTGTCAGCCTGTGGCGGCTGCTGGGAGGTTTAATCAGTTGGGATATCCATCAAGATGTAAGGGGTAGCCATCTCCGCAATTTAAATTGTTGAGATGTTTGAAGATCTCTATAGATTCATGAGTCTGAAATTAGGTTTGAAGATGGTTTTTATGTTGTTCCTGAAGAGAATCTTGCTGATGCGATCGATGACACTTTGAATGTAGGGTAAATATGCGAATTGAGTTCAGATATGGAAATGGCCCTTTGGATAAGAGAATTGATAACACAGCATTTTTGGGCTGGATGAGAAGGCATTGAGATACCTATCGATGTGTGTGGGTTTTCGGTAAAGGGAAATTCCCCCAACAGTCAGGATGCCGGTGCGGGGAACATCTGGGAAAAGGGGGCAACTATCCGATTCGACCTCGATAGTGAAGCGTATGGAATCATGTTGGGAATTCTTGACGCCGAGCAGAATCCTCTTCTATTTTTTGTTCATCATCTGGTACAATGTTATACCTATATGTTACCACTGAAAAATCTTCCATTTTGGGGATCAACAGGTTGCTCAATTTAAAACCTTGCTAAGAACTGGATACTTGTTAACTGTCAAATACTTGAAAGCTAATTGAATGTTGCAATCCGAAATAGTTCTGACAAAATTCTCCATCAAACTTCAAGTTTGATGCTTAGCGATGAATATTGCGCATTTTTCTTGTTAGCCTGCAGAGGTTTTCTTGTAGGACGGTCTCTCTTCTTCCACCTACATAAAGAAAAGACATTTGAACTTTCATTAGGCCATAATGACTATGTGTATAATTTATAGTGGTCATTGAGTGGTTAACTATATTTGTATGCTGTAACCATATCAAATTAAAATATACCATAAACTTAATTTGAACTAAACCACAATTTTTAGATCAACCCTTTTAATTATAAGACCACAATTCGTTTTCTCATTGTCGAAAGCTTGAGCAAAGACCTTTTGGAAAGTTTAACGCGGCGTAATCGCAAAGTAACCGCTTAATTTCGCCTACAATGTGCTATCAAGTGGCAAACGCTTATTACCACTATATATACAGGGTGTCACAAGATGAGCTTACGTTAGCCGTATATCAGAAACTAAGCAGGTTCCAAATTTGTGAATTTGCAGACCTATATTGTTCGAGGGGGTTAACTTTTAGAAAATATCGGCACTTCTAGTCAATTTCCGGGGTACCCCAAGCAACGCACATTAATTTTTTAAATTGATTGCCAATTTTATAAAACATTTGAATTCAGCAATTAATTTGACGTAAAATCGATCTATTTCCATAGGTCTAAATATTACCATTTTAAACCTAACTTGATTTTTATGAAGATGTCAGTAAAATCATCATAGTGTTTTATGCTTATTTACTCGGTATGAAAAAAGTGTTAATTAATGATTTTTACGAATTAGTAAGCTATAAATATAGGCTATTAAAAAGTATTTCTTTTTTTGTGCAAATACTATACAGGGTGTCAGTATTTATCGATCAAATACTTTAAAACTTCAATCATTAACATTTATGTAATTTTAAATAGAACACTCCGTTTTTTTTATTGTAGATGACGAAATATTAAATCCTTCATCAAATGATATTACATTTCCCTATCCCTAAAATGAATGGGGGGCAATTTTCGCAATTAATGTTATTGTATTAAAAAATTTCTTAAAAATTCGAAAGTTGGCTATGAACGTTCTTCACCGATTTAGCGTGTGTTTAAATTTATAATGACGTTGTGTGACAATTCGATAATGTTTTAGCAAACTTATATAGTATATGCACATTTTCTAATCTAGTTTTTTTTTAAAATACAAAAAAATGTCATGTTTGGGAAATTTACAAACCAAGATTACTTGAATTTACGGATTATTTATGGCGAATCTGAAGAATTTTAAGTAGAATGTGCGTTCTGTTTCGGAAAAGATACCCGGACAGGCTAATACCGTCTAAAGATGTAGTTCGACGATTGATTAAAAATTGTTTGTTTTGAAACTTTAATTGTGAATATTATTGCTAATAAGCGTTTCCTGGAAGAAGTTTTTATTTGTTTTGGGTCATATTCATCGCCATGAACGTTTTCACCAGAAAAAAAAGAAAAAACCCAACCCACGAATTCATTACCCAAAGCCAAAAATGTTGAAAAAAAAAATGGAAACCTTTTTCATACCACAAGTACAAAACTTACATCCGCAGAATTTTTTTAGAAGGGTGCGTTTTTTGGGTTTATCACAGTATCTTGTCAGAAAAATTAAAACTTCAGGAAAAATAGTATATGGACAGACGAAGCAAAATTTACGAAAAAATGGTATCTTCAGTAGACGCAACAGTCACTTTTGGGCAGCCAAAAATCGTCATGTAATTAGACAGAGGGCATTCAAGAAAGTTAGCAATTCAATGTATTTTGCGCAATTAAAGATAATAGCGTTTTTTGCCTAGTAACACTGAATTCCCTAACAGAAGCGCGAATAGGAAACGACTTAAGTGTTTAGAAATTTAATGAATAGTGCCAATTTTGAACATATTGAAATAGTTGTTTGTTTATTTTTTAATATATTTATTTAAATTTATTTTATTTTTCCTTGCTTACAAAATAAAATTCAATGTTCTATTGTCTTTTTTTCTTTTTAATAACAGGCACATCAGCGCTGACGGAAACGGTATATCGAAACGACTTTGTGGAATTTTTTTTTTATTTCTCAAATGAATTCTTACATTAATCTTAACAGCGGTGCTGCAAACGATCATTCTGTCAGTGTACAGTAATATTTGATTCGTACTGCCCTCATTTCCTAAACATTTAATACACTTGGGGTTTACTTAGCATATTTTTGAACTGTTGGTCATCAAAAAATTTTTACATATAGGACGAATATTCGTAGCCGTCTTTCGAATTTTACAAAATTGTTTGCAAAATTTTGAATAATTGCCCAGATATTCATTTTAGGTATAGGGAAATGTAATATCATTTGATGAAGAATTTAATATTTTATCATTTAAAATAAAAATATATAGGGTGTTCTATTTAAAATTACATAGATATTAATGATTGAAGTTTAACATATTCGATCGATAAATACTGACACCCTGTATAATATTTGTACAAAAATGGAAATATTTTTCAATAGCCTATATTTGCACTTTACAAACTCGTAACAGTTATGAATCAACACTTTTGCGTGCCGAGTAAATAAGCGCTAAAACACTACGATGATTTTACTGAAATTTTCATAGAGATCAAGTTAGTTTTAAAAATAGATCGATTTTACGTCAAATTAATCGCTGAATTCAAATGTTTTATAAAAATTAGGGAAATCCATTAAAGAAAATTAAGTGTGCGTTACTTCCGGTGAATCCGGAAGTTGACTAAAAGTGCCGATATTTTCTAAAAGTTAGCCCCCTCGAACAAAATAAGTCTGCAAATTTACAAATTTGCAACCTGCTCAGTTTCTCATATACGGCTAACGTAAGGTCATCCTGTGACAGCCTGTATTTCCGATGAATAAGACGGAGGAGCGGTACGGGGATAAATATCGACTTTTGACATTGAAATTATGATTCCGACCCGGTAAGGACAAGATGCCTATTGGGCGTACGCGCCCCGTACGGGGATTTCGAATAAGCATAATTTTCGAATTTATCTGGAGATTATTCGCGGAACACGATGCCGCGAGTGTGCGCGTAATGTACGGTGTACGGAGAAACTAACATGACCATTACGGTAATGGATATTGTAGACGAGTCGATAAATATGAAATAGAGGACGAAGTACCCGATCAAGATGTGTCTATGTCGATGATGATCCGGACGTTGCTATGATGTTCGCATCTATCGCTTCGATGTAAATTCTATACTTTAAAATGTATCTCTTGGCGGTCGGTGCTGCATTTATCAATTATCCGTTGAAAAGAAACGCGAAAGTTCGAGTAATTTACAGACACAGGCAAGATGTTGTGTTAGTACCCGGAGGATATTGCGTATGGATGAATGTAGTGTGATACACCCCTCGGGAGGAAAGCCAATAGTACGGTTTGTTGCGAAGATTACGTTGTTAAACTAGGAATTAAATAGATCTTGTTTCCAATAGTGGTAAAATGCAAAACACTGGCAATATCTTCAGAATAACACCAACAGTTGTTACAATTTATATCAATATTTGGTAAAATACTAAGTTTTTGAATAAATAAGTATGATCGTTAGTTATGGCTTGTTTCGAATTTTGCTAAAAAGTAAAAAATTAATGTGAAAAATTAATATTTTCACGGTGATGATATTTTTTCCAAATCTTGTATCCCTAGACTAAGAAATATCAAATCTTGTGTTCAACGTATTTGTTAATGCTTCAACACTATTTCGGCAGGTTTTCTAACTAGAGAGACACAAAATAACATTCTGAATCGTGGAAACGTTTGATGTCATCTTGAACTAGCTCCATAGACAAATTTTGTAAGCCATCCTCGATACTAAATGAACATTATAAATTCAAAGATTTGATCGATAACACTGAGCAACAATGAAATTGGTTATTAGTGAAAATGCCCAATTCTGAATGAATTTGATGTGCCAAACACAAATATCACTTTGAAAAATGTTGATTGGCTTTCATTGCAGAGATAGTCACGTTTTGTTCGTTGTATAGGTGCTATCGCACAAGAAAATGCAGAGTAGTAAGATAAATACTTGGCATCTTTTAAGTCTGGAGAAGCGAATGTATAGTACCCGCCATTGGTAGAACCACACGAAATCATCATTCCTCCTTTACATATCAAACTCGGCCTCATCAAAAATTTGGTAAAAGCCATGGATAAGAATGGACTAGCATTCAAATATCTGTATGAAATGTTTCCTCGGCTCACTAAAGCCAAAATTAAAGATTACGTTTTTGTGGGGCATCTAATTAAACAACTCGTCAAAGATCTCAACTTTGAGAAACTTCTTAAGTAAAGAAATACAGTAATGATAGCAAGGATTGTGGGGTAGTATGACAAACAACAGAGAGTATCGGCACACTCCTCACCACACAAAATATTATTAATTAATTCGGAACAGCTGTTTCAAAGGCTCACTGGGCCCCCATTTTCATCCGAGTTCCCGAATAAATCTGAATGAAAAAACTAAAAACTTTTTCTTTAATTCTACCATGCATGTCTATCCCTCCTCTCGAGGAAAAGAAAAGGGTATATATGTACAAATGTGTCTAAACATGTAACTGTGTATATCTATTTCCGAATACCTACTTTTCTATCGCTTAACTCTAACATGCTGGGTATATGTGAAACGGCCAAGGGTCTCATCCCGCCCTCGTAGAAAAGAGCGACACGAAAGGAAGGTTACTTCGCGCTAATTCTCTATCTACGGATTCTAAGGATACTAAACAAATCAATACATAAATTGCAGAACACCGAGACTCGGTCTTCGACAAGTGTGGACTGAAAAGTTCTTTTACCCTAATAAATCAAACAAGCAAAAGAAATGAAGTGGCGCATTCTCCTTGTTCAGGAGCTGCGAATGTTTTCAGGTACATTGTCTCAAATGCGTCCAATTCCGAGGTAAAATTACGTTTTTAATTAATTTGAGGTTTTCCAATTTGATTACATGTCCTGTGTTATTCATATGGTCAGCTACACTTGACGCCCCCTGTTCGATGAATCTATAGCATCTCATGTGTTCTTTAAAATCTAGTACCTATCGCTCGTTTCGTTTGTCCAATATAGGCTTTATCACATTTGTTGCATGCAATTTTATAAATTCCCAACTTTCTTTCATGACCGGTTTGTCTTTTGGATTACCAAGAAGGTTCTTAAGTGTATTTCGTGAACTAAAAATATTTCCATTCTTGTCCCCTAAAAACCCTTTACTGACGCCTTTCGATATTCTAGGGAAAGGGTTTCACAAATTTCTTGTCGCGATTTCTACCGGTATCAAGGTCGTAGAATTTCTTCATAATGCCTATGTTGGACTTTCTTAAGGATGGGGTCGACATCTATAGACGAGTAACCATTATAATTGCTACATTTTTTTGAATTTAAGCTCTTTCTTGTACCTATTTTGGTTTAAGGGAAATTTCACTAGTCTATTAATTAAAAAACCCAATCGCGGCAATTTTATGTTGTTCGCAGTGGTTCGAATCGGTCATAATGAATCTATTAGTGCTTGTTTCTTTTCTATAGATGTCTATTTCTAGTTTATTATTGTTTCTAATTACTAGGCTATCTAGGAATGGGAGTTGATTGTTCATTCTTCTTCTACTGTAATTAAGGGATCCGAATTTTGAGTTGAGTGTCGCGAGGAAATCCGGATGTTACTTTTCTTAGTGTCAAAAATCGCGAAAATATCATCTACATATCTAAGCCAAATTCTAGGGAAATACACGGTGCCCTTTTTGAAACACGTTTCAAATTTACTCATAAACAAGTTGGCTATGAACGGGGACAGTGGATTACCCACCGCCGTACCCTCCAATTGTTCATAATATTTGCTCCCTATTTGAAAACGGTTTTGGTTCATGCAAAGAGAAGTTAGTCTTTTGTATTCCGCGATTTTGGCGTCGTCAATGTCGTTAAGTTTTAAGAGTTCAACTAAATATTCTATGGTTTATGGGATTGGTACGCTGGGGAAGAGTGAACAAACATCAAACGATACTAAAATTTCCCCTTCTTCTAATTCAATATTATTGACCTTATTTACAAAATCTAATAAATTTTCTACTTCTAAGCTGTCTACTTTGATGGGTAAATTTTTGTATTCGTTTACTAGCCATTTGGACAGTTTGTACGTAGGTGAGTCTATACCTGAAACTATTGGTCTCATGGACTTTCCTGGTTTATGGATTTTTGGTAGGCAATACATTTTTTGGAACTGTCGGGTTGGGGAAATGACAATTTAAACTTAAGGTTCCGTTAATAAATTTTGGGCAATTTTTTTAACCTCCTTTGTTTCTCTGACCCTGGATGGTAACGGACTTTTTCTTAAACCTTTGTAAGGACCCAAAGACAACAAATAAATTTACGCGATTGAAATAATCGGGGTTGCCCAAAATGACTATTCTATTCCCTTTGTCTGTTTTTAGGTAATAACAATTTTTATTTTTGAGACCTTTAATTGTTCTGACGTCCCCTGTGTTATTTCTCAGACTTTTTTCTTCTTTCAAGTTTTTCTAAATCGTAAGACCGAGTCTCGTTGTTCTGTAATTTATGTATTGATTTGTGTAGTATCCTTAGAATGCGTAGATAGAGAATTAGCGGGAAGTAACCTTCCTTTCGTCTCGCTGTTTTCTTCGAGGGCGGGATGAAACCCTTGGCCGTTTCACATATACCCAGCATGTTAGAGTTAAGCGATTGAAAAGTAGGTATTCGGAAATTGATATACACAGATACATGTTTAGACACATTTGTACATATATACCCTTCTTTTTTCCTCGAGAGGAGGGATAGACATGCATGGTAGAATTAAAGAAAAAGTTTTTGTTTTTTCTTCAGATTTATTCGGTAATTTGGTGAAATGGGGGCCCAGTGAGCCTTTGAAACAGCTGTTCCGAATTAATTAATAATATTTTGTGTGGTGAGGAGTGTGCCGATACTCTCTGTTGTTTGTCAAAGAAATACAGGTTTGGGATGCGTTCTATCAAGTGGGGGAAGACTTTCTGAGGAATGAGAAGGCCGAAAAGCACAATGAACTGATCGAGGACATGTTGGCTTTGTTTCATGAATTCGACTGCAATATGTCCTTAAAGAACCACTTTCTTCACTCCCACTTGAATTTCTTCCCTAATAACTGCGGGCAAGTCAGTGATGAGCTCGGCGAACGTTTTCATCAGGACATTTGCCAAGATGGAGAATCGATACCAAGGTAAATGGTCCACGTCAATGGTGGGTGATTATTGTTGGCCGCTCATTAGAGGTACTCCCCTCGTCAATTACAAACGACAGCCCAAAAGAAAGCAAAGGTCCTAGGCAGATTAAGGTAAATGGGCAAATATACATTTTTTCTCAAAAATACGTACTCATTACAAAGAAACCGTAGAAAATTCAGCTTTTTCTTAGCCATAATCGTGTTCAGCACATTGAATTCGTTAAAAAGTGACTATTTTAATCTCCGAAGCATAAACTTTTTGAAATTTTGTTGCCCAGTCATATTTAGGTAATATCTGTTTTAAAATGCTAAATAAAATGCAGACATTTTTGAATCGTACTGTCCATAAATGCAACAGATTTTTGAAAACGCATGTGTTGATGATTTGTGGATAATTACACCCAAATCCCTGTGATCACGTTGTTTAAAAATAGGAATCTAATAGCTATTTTTTTTTTAAATTTGATCGTGAATGCAGAATGAACGAGATTACCTACTATAGTAGTATAACTGGTTGTCTAAATTGGTATACTATTGAAGGTATTTGGACTGCAAATTACAGTAAATTTAAATGGGATAATCTTCAGTGTACACTGGACTATCTTAACCTAGTTGAAGTCATTCAAACATCGGCAAGAAGGGAAATCTAACCACCATGTCCCAATCAAGATAGTATAGATTTCATAAAAGGGAATAATTTATTACTATGTAATGTCCTTCAAAATCTGCGTTGGCAGTCGTTACAAATAAATTTCAGCCAGTTAAAATCACTGAAATTTATTCAATATTAGAATGCAATTGAATTTTAAGGAAAATTTACCTCAGACCTCATAAAAATTTTAAACCACAGCGTAAAATAAAACAAGACGGAAACTATCCCCGATATCCCACGTTTACAATTCACATGATTCGGGCGTTCCATCAGGGAGACATTCAATATATTTGATATCATCTGTTGGTATCTCGGCGCCCCGACTGGTTTTTAAGACAATCTCGATAGAGGGTCCGATTTATTACCCGGAGTGCCATGCGCTCGGTACCAGAAATGGCAAAAACACGTGTACTTACATAGATAGCTCTTAATGAACCGATACGAAACAAAAGACCAAGAAAAGAAACAAAAGAATTACGGGGAAAAGGGAGGAGACGGAGATGAGAACTATTTAAACGGTGTATTCATTGTCCGCTACTCCGGCGTATCTGTGCGGGGATATCTACTTGAAAATTTATTGTGCGATTTTTATGTGGGGGTTCTTGTGTTGTTCGTTTATTTATGGCGTTACATCTGTCGACTTTTAAGAGACGACATTGGCTAATTATTTTACAATAAGTGATTTTTGGGAACTTTTAAAATCTATTAAAAAAGAAGAAAGGAAAGATGTTGATGTCTGTAAGATACTTTATTAAAAAAGATTTTTTTAATTACTGACAAAACTAAATAATGCCTATGGTTAAATGCAAATTATAGTCTCAATAATCCTAATGGATTGTAATTATATAAATATCAGAAACTTGTTTTCAAAATTAATCACTTAGCCAAATACGTCCTCACTCAACAGCGATTTGAACTAAAGAGTCTCGTCCCTTCGCACCTCTGTTCACGATAGCATTTGTCGGAAATCACGACCAATTACGATGCGCTACTACAAACTAACAAAACGCCAGGGACAGGGAGAAAGAGACTCGATGCTACAGTGCTGTGAATAATTGTAGTCTCAGGTAGTAATTTTCTATCAATGTTCAACATATTTATAAAAAACATAGAAAAATAACATAATTTGTAGAAAGAAACTAATAACATTATAAATCATAAACAGTGACGTAGCTGCGTGTGTGTGAAGAAGTGTGACATCTAGCACATCCCTTCTATTCTTAGTAAGTTGGTTCTTTACCTCTATTGTTTATGTCCAAATTTGTTAAAGACAAAAATTCATAGATAGGGCATAGATTATTTTTGAAATCTTCCAAACGCCTACGATCATTTCACACAGAGTGTCCCGGTATTCGTCAACCACCGCAGCCAATTCTTACACGTTGGGGAACATGGTTGCAGGCAACTTTTTATTATGCTGAACATTTCAAAATAGTAAACGCTGTTGTTGCACAATTCAATATTGCCGGAGCTGCAGCTATTAACGAGAGCCAGTCGAAATTTCAAGATATTTCCGTTGAAACGGATTTAAAAAATATTCGTAGCTACTATAAAGGATTAGCTGACGCAATAGACCAATTACAAAATAGATCGTTATCATTATTGAAGTCTCTGCAAATTATGGACGGAGTGCATAGACAGCTACTGACTATACATGACGCAAAATATAATCGCGTTTTAGAAAAGTTCGAGAGTGTGCTACAGAAAGATCCCGATTTTAGCACACTAAAACAAGTTTGTGATGGTGTATCGAATAATCCACTGACTAAGTACAAAGAATATCTTAATCATGCAGGTATAACATCGGTAGATGTTGAACGCTCTTTTACAAAATATAAACTCATTTTCTCACCACGGCGAACATCGCTCACCGAGACAACTGCGGAAACACATCTAATGGTGTCAACTTTTTGCCACTCTTATCCATATAATGTTAATACTGATAATGATGCTTCTAGTTTTACTGTTCCGTAGCCAAGGCTGCTTAAAAGGGTGAGTGTTTCACTACTTTTCACATATTATAATTATGTATCAGTTCTGTTATTTTTTTTCTATTTTCTTACTATTGTTTTTGTATACTAGGTAGGTACGGCTATGGCACGGCTCCCTGTTACCGGGCTCTGGTGATGATGATTTGTCGTGTCGTATCAAAATCGACCAGCACTCCCCGCCCACCTAAACACAGTCACACCGCTGCTGCGATTGCTCTCCAGTTACCGGGCTCTACTAATAACCCAATAGTAATAACACTAATTAATTAAGAGATGTCTCTAAATACTCTATTATTTGCATCTGGAATCCATCAACGTTATTTGATTTTTTAACATATTGTTTTCCCGCTTAAGTGTCATTTCATTGAATAGCTCCTTTGTAGTGTCGTAAGTAACGGTAATATCTTCATCACTTGAGCTTAGGGAGCCTGCCATGCGAAGGCAGGCTTTACATTGCCATTGTTTTCTTTCACCGACGTCTCCAGTTTTCACAACTGAGTCAAGACATTTTAAATGAATGCAATTTATTTTACAAACACAACACTGTTGTTCCCTGCGTAATGTAGAGTCACAGAGGTCGCATACTGTAACTTTTACTTTGGGAACACCTGAACACTCATCTACATCGTCCGCCATGTTGGACTATGTATTGGTAATTGATTGGTAATAGAAGCCATTTGGAAATTATCGAGCTACTTGGACTGATTATTATTGTAGGATATTTATTACTCCAGTTTATTATTAGTTCTTTTTAGTAAAATATTATAGAACAGTATTAGCTTTCATGGTGTTATGAATATATAATGAAAATTTGTTTTGTATTCTGTCCAATTGTCTAAATTATTAGTATTGAAAAGTATATTATGGCCATATGTAGCATGTAGACAATAGAATTAGGACTTTTGTGGCTTTAATTTCGGTGATGCTTCCTTATGATATCGATCTTCATAGTTTCTGCGTATTATTTATCAAAGATTAATAACCATATAAGTTATATTTAAAGCTTTGCTTTATCTAATATCCTAATTTTCTATTTTTGTTTCAGAACCAACTTCGTAAATAAGCACATGAGTTACTGACACGTAAGTATTAAGTTTAATTTTCCTTCAATGCCACACAATGAAATGTACTTTTTTATCGTAAAAATACCTAATAACCCGCAACAATGGAACTCATCGTGACTTTCATGAGCTGAGAATAGCAATTGTATATAATAGTAGCGGCAGTAGTGGTATAGTAGTTCAACTAAAGTTGGTACGATTAGGTATTCGTGCTCCATTGTAACATGTAACTTTTCCAATTATAAGCACACTTACCCAGAGGTAAGGATTATCCAATATTCTATTCACTCTAACTTTATATGCATGCCGATGCGAGCAGCCAATTCAATTTAATGATATTTTATTTGAAAGTGTTTTTATTCGTTAACAAATCGATGTAAATCATGTTAAATTCTGGCTCTATGCAAGTGTTCTTTTTTTGTTTATTGTGGTGTTATAAAATAGTAAAATGACGACATACATTTCAAAGTATCATTATATCAAAAAAAAAAAATACTAAGGGAAGATCTGATATGATTTGGTCGATTAAGCGAATGGAAAATGTTTTAACATTTAGAAGATTATTTCTTTAAATTAAAAGTATTAAAACTCATATGGTCCTAAAATGCTCTCCTCCCATGCTAGCTTTTGAACGGCAGAAGCTAGCGTTTTTAGAGAAAATAGCTCGATTTCTATTTTTTGTGAACTAACTTTTGCCGTTAGCAGCAGTTCAATTATATTTCCGGAGTCACTGGAAGTGACGCCAACTTTCTTATTTTAAATAGAATGCCTTATATATTTTTACGTTTTTGGAAAAGTAATGGAAGGGCGAATCCAACGATACCACATATGTTATACTTTAATTTAAGAAATATGACGATATTCATATCGATGTCAGTAATAGGACATCCAAGTAACAATAACGTTCAATGAAACACTTGTGTGCGTCTAGTACTAGTGAAGTGGTTCAGTGTTCGAGTGACATAGTGTTCGAATTCGTGATTTAATAACTTTCATAATTAATATGCCAGACATACGGCTAAATGCTATTTAAGAAATGGAAATTAATTCTACTAAATAATACAGTTGATAATGAGTTTTGTAAATATTTTAGAAGGTGGTAGCAACAAATATTTTGAACATACATAAGTATTTGACAAATTTTCAATAGTTACGCGGATTCTGTTGTTTAAATATTCAATGTGTGTACATTCTGAATCTGCGAATACATTTGATAGTTATAATCTGACCAATTTTATTGTTTTAATAGTGCTTCTGTCATAAAAGTACTTGTAGTATTGTTAGAAAAATTCAAAAGTGCATTGAAGACGGGGACGGGATTGTTGACCGTAACTTTAAACTGTTATCCAAATGTTTTATAATTTAGAAAACCCACCTTTTTGTACACTCAAACCGTTGTTCCTCCGTAACGAGTGAGACTTGAACAGACATTTCTACACGCAGAGAAATGGTTTCTTGCATCAACAAAATAGAAAAATGTTTTTTCCAAGTAAATCATTTAGTTTTAAGTTAAGAAAATTTTCATATTAAAGGTAGGAATGAAAAAATAGTCCAGATCTCACAAAGTTCTATTGAGAAATTAGGCGACCGGTTTCGTGTTCAAAAAACTCCCATCAACAGGTCAGCTACAAGGATATCCAATAAAAGAAAAATTACAATATTGGTATAATTAAATTATTTCTTTAACAATGTAATTAAATAGGGATTATTTTTATGTCGTTTAATAATTAATGAGTTAATATTTAAGTTTATTTATCCTCTTTTATTATTATTATTTATTATATGTTAAAAAAAACTATAGTTAAATTAGTACACGAGACAAATGGTAACAAAAGGAAAAAAATATTACATTAACCGGTATCTTTTGAAAATGTTTATGAAATGTTGTACGTTAAAGGTTATATCATTGTATGGGTAAGTATGGTATTTGTATTGCAGTTCCGTTGCTACTATCTAGGACGGCATGTCTATAACTACTGGCTTTAGGTGGCGCCAAGAAATATTTCACTTGCTGTTTTTGAAAATTGGTGGTATAAACTGGGAGATGTAAGAGCAATGTGGCCAGCGCCCAGAGGACTTTTTAAATCCTGGCCGCGCAACGACTCCAGATGACCATACATGACCTCGGGAGATGCCCTACTTTTCCCTTCTAAAATAAAGCGATGACCCTATATGTGTACACCTTTCTCTTTACTTCACTCAATTCCAAGCTGCGCGAAATGAGCCAGCGTTATCATAAGAGGACAAAAGGGTTCAATGTTCTTCAAACCGACCCTAGTTTCGATAGCAGTTCCCAGAATGTGGCCAGGAGCAAGAAACTTAAATGCTTTCCTCTTCTCATTTTGTTTTTACCGGTAGTGATTCCACCAATACCAGGAGCTATTTATTAGCATTATCTTGGTTACTGTTTCTAGGAATTTGTTTTCACGTGTATTTCTACATTAAATTCACTTTTGTTTGGACATTATTCTGTAGACAAAACCTCTACCTTAGCCTTTTTAGAATCACAGGTAATGTGAATAGTTTACTGCATTATGTATGGATATGTCGTACTGTTTTAAATTAATAGTGTGCATATAAATAATATGTATTTCAAGAATTCCAAATAAAATATGCTTTATTTTAAGAAAATGAAATTATTGATTTATGAACAATACCTAAATGCTTTCTAGAATTATTATATACTTAAGAAAATATTGTTTGTGTGTTATAATCGCCATTTACTTGTACTAAGAATCGCCTTCTTCAAATTTTCTGCAAGATTTTCTTGAATCAAGTTAACAAATGTCTGAAACAAAGAAATACGATTATTTCATTACAAGTATATATTTCTTTTAAACGGAGAAAGAAACGCTAAGAAAATATTTCTTTTGATTTAAAACAGTTATTGTATTGGGGATAATTGAAACAGCAATTGTCTTGAATTAAGGTGGACAGCTTTGATACAAGTAAACGTTTCTCTTCGTGTAGTAACTTTTTTGTCCAAATGATCATTACTAGAGTAACCTAAACTTGCGGACTCGCATAGGCGTCGGTATTACGGGTTAATATAAGAATACGAAAAATTCATAAATAAACTAAACCGGTAGAGAAGCATGCATGTAGTGTCGACCTTGAATATAAATCATGTTAAACCGCGCTGAGAGAGATTTCGTTTTAGTACCGGTTGAGCTGTTGCAGAGATTAGTCGAACGGTCAAGGTTATGTACTTACGTGTCGCTTTTGAAAATACAGCTGGTGTTTTTTGTGTGTTGTAGTATTATACCAAGTACATAATTAGTGTATCGTTTCATATAGAACTAATATTTACAGACCTAAGAAAACAATGCCTCGTAATAGATTTGCTACTAATGTACATAAGTATGTGTCACTTTTTCTCCATTTAAAATATGACGGTAGTGCAGTTTTTTGCTTAATATGCAATGTTCGTTTGGCTGCATTGGACAGAACTGATTGCCAGAGGCATGTCAATGGTATTAAGCATATGAGAAATGCAAGAACTGAAATACCTTATACACTATTCCTCATACATTTATTAATTATGTTTACCTCTTGTAATCTTCCGTTGTCGTTGGTGAGAAAAGCAGCTTTTAAAACGTTTTGGCGACAATACGTTCCAAAGTACCCATTACCCTCACAAACACAATTACAGAATCATTTGCCGCGAATGAAAGAGATGTTAGAAAATGTGTGTAAACGTGATTTGTGTTCCAAAAAAGTATGGATTACCGTGGATTAGACGACCGATATAAAGAAAAACAGTATTGTGAATGTAATAGCTCGCGTTTTATCTAGCGAGAACACAGCATCTCGATATTTGTTAGCTTGCAAACGTGTTCAACAATGTACCGCGGAAAATATTCAAAAAGTGATAATGAACGCTTTGAAAAAATTTAAAATTGCCCAAGATCAAGTTGTAATGATTGTGACAGATAGTGCAGCAACGATGTTAAGTGTTGGGCGATCCTTAAAACATATATTTCCTAACTTAATACATATAACCTGCGTGCTGCATGCTTTGCATTTAGTTGGTGAAGTTGTTCGACAACATTACGGAAACGTTGATCGGATGATTGGAAGTACTAAAGCATTTTTCGTAAATCTCCTAAACGTTTAAAAGAATTTCGTAAATTTTGTCCAGGTATTCCAGAACCTCCTGAACCAATTTTAACGCGATGGGGTACTTGGCTAACAGCAGCTTCTTACTATTTGATCCATTTTCAACAAATTCAATCAGTTATAATGCGATTTAATCGGAATGAATTCAAAGCAATTAGAGAAAGTAAAAGGGAATTTCAAATTCCTCAACTTTTAGAAGATTTAACAACAATATGTACCAATTATACAGTATTACTAGATGCCATCAGAAAACTACAATGTACTGAATTGTCATTGCAGGAATCATTGGACATAGTGGAGAGTGTAAAAAATAAATTACATTAAATGATACGCCAGGATTATGCGCTAGTCAAAAGTTGGCAGATGTTTTAAGGAAAAATCCCGATTTTAATACTTTAGAGGCCGTTTATAATAAGTGTAAGAATAGTGAACTTTTAAGTGATTTTGAAAAACAGTTTCTACATGCAAATGTAACTTCCTTAGATGTGAGAGATCGTTTTCTATGTATAAGAATATTTTTTCTTGTCGACGCACAAGGTTTAAAGAAGTAAGTGTGGAAACATATGCAATGATGCAAGTTTGCAGTAGTTCACATCCTGATGCCTCTAATTTGTTGAATAATTAGCAAGTAAGTTTATTTATGAATTTTTCGTATTCTTATATTAACCCGTAATACCGACGCCTATGCGAGTCCGCAAGTTTTGGTTACTCTAATCATTACTATGATCTCCTAAAGTATTTACAGTTTCTCCTGAAACACATCTTCGTTGCCGATTTCTTTCTCTGCTTGTTATTGTTTTCTTCTCTACGTAAGCTCTTCATTTCTATTGCTTGTATTTTACCACTCAATGCTCTATTTGTTAACCAAGCTTCGATCTACTCTCGGCGCGAGAATAGACGCATACGAAACCATTTATATGATAGAGAGTGTAAACAGGGAAAAGGATCCACTTGACCACTCAGCTTTGATAGATTTATTAGTGTAAAATGGATATATGTTTACGTTTTGTGCTACAGACAAGAATCCTTCCTTCTAGTTTCGTATATTTTCGCATGTTTTAGGGTATATAGGTGGTAAAGGTAGGTATTTACAAATATCTTTTCGAGTAGGGATAGAACAAAGCATGTTAGAATTAAAATCATTTTCTCACATCATTCGATCATACGGTTGATAATGGGAATCTACGAATTCCCGAAGCAATTGTTGCGAATTGATCAAATAACTTAGATGGTGCGGAGTGTGCCGATACTTTAGTGCTCGCCATGCTATCCCACAAGCCTTGCTATAATTATTTACTTATTATTAGTCGTAGTACAGTTAATTTTTTTAGTCTGCAACAATTTTCAGCTAAAGCTGAACCTTTCTAATTTCAAATGATTTTGAATTTTCATCAATTACTTCAGGTTATACTAGAAATTTGAGGTGCTTTTTCTTTTGCTAAATTCTATTAAACTTGCTTAGATGATAATCACCAATTCAGTTCACGTTGACAGCAAATAGTCATTTAACATCAAGGAAACAATTCAAACTGCTGTAGATATACAGACGCATAAACATATAGACGTATCTGTATATATTTTACGTAACAAATGCATCAAGAGTTCGAGAACACTTCGATTAAATGTCATGCACAGAAGAGCTATGTAAAGTTCTCGTTTCGAACGGCGTTGAAAAGAAGAAAATGGGGAAAACGATAAATAGGGAGTGACTGAATGCGTTTAAATTATGTAGAATCGTACTCGAAATTGCTTTTATGGAGGAGATGTATTAAAATCTGTCAAAATTAAATTTTAAAACGGGGAACTACTAAATACTATCGGAAATAAGAATCGTAAATGGTTGAAAATGGGATGCTTTTAAAAACAGGGCGAGAATGCAAGTGACAATAATTTATTAGGCGTGGCGTTGTTTACTGGTTTACGTATAGACCATTTTTTCCTATTTTGGTAATTAAAAATAGAAGGAAATGCAAAATGAAATACACGATTCTAGTATAAACGCAAAATTTTAGAATATGTGTATGTTTGCAATTGTTTGTGTAAAAATCAAAGGTATAGGAGAATATATTTAATAATCGATTAAGGTACATCAAAGCTGTCCGCCTTAATTCAAGACAATTACTGTTTCAATTATCCGCAATACAATAACCGTTTTAAATCAAAAGAATTATCTCCCTATTCAATACTTTTAATCGCTTTTTGAAACATCTCACTATATATTTTTTTTGTAATACCTTCTTTGGCGCATTCAGCCATCAACTTACCTAGTAAGTATCTGATCAAGTAGCGATAAATATGTGGATTTTATTTTCTTCAATTTTCTGCAAATAAAACCTTCCTTTCATTTTGTTTTTGCCTCTTCGAACTAGATATGCATCTACTGTTGTTCGAAAAGTTTTTAAAGGATACAGTATCTCATTAATTGCTTGAGCATCTCTTCTGCACAGGAACCAAGACATATACATCCAAATTGGAATAGGAAAAGACCACCATTTTGATCTTTTTGGGCTTCTGTAGAGAGTTGAATTTATCAACACCCTTCCCAAAATCAGACATGCAACTAAACGATCTTCCCCCTCCTGTCAGTAATACTTTATCCTTCTCTAAATTGCAACCGCCTGTAAGAACATGTTTGTCATATTTTGACTGATGATTTGGTCATAAAAAAGCTAACAGCGCATGCTCACTCAAGACCAAAAACGCATTTGAATGAACGAAAAGAGTTTTGGCGTTGTATAACTGTAAGTGAAACTTGTACATATCGGCACATTCCTAAAGCCAAGGCACAGTCGAAACTGGACTGCGAAGAGTGAATCGACTTTGAAAAAAGTGAAGACTGTTCTATCGGCCGGGAAGATGATGACGATGGTTTTTTGGAATAGGCATGGAGTTGTGTTAATCGACTACTTTAAAAAAGGAGAAACAGTAGCGGGCGCATACTATGTATTATTACTTAACAAGCCGAAGGCAGAAATTGCGGAAAAACGGCCGCATTTGAAGAAAAATAAAGTTTTCTTTCACGAATTGGGATTCTAATTGATAAACAGGTCTGATTCACAGCAACATTTTCTGTTTCCTAGCCTCGCTGGGAAAAGTGTAACTTACAAGGAGACCATGTTGAATTTAACAAAAAAATACATAGTCCTCCAAAATCGGATGTAGCTAAATATTTCACAATAATAAACTCCATTTAAGATAAATTAATGGAGAAGTCAACAATTATTGGGCATCAAAAAATTGATACAACTATATATGTATTAAGAATTATTTCTGTACGATTGAATATTACTCAGAAGCCCTTTTTCGATTAAATTCTAGTAAGATTTCTCTAAAAACGTAGACCTACTTGAATATTCCATATTTCTTAATGAAATTCTTTCCCTCTTCAGAAAATTACTCCCTAGTAAATTAGCATTCTGTCCCTTTATTCAAATTAATCAATAAATTTAATTTATCGACAATAAAGTGAGCATAAAAATCCCCCTGATTAGAACAGTAGCGTAGTAGCAATATTCAAACAAGTATCCACTAAACCGAAATGAAATACACCTATGTGCAGGTTCAAACCCTCTTTATCCCGTAGCCGTAATACCCCCTAGGGATTTACTCCTACAGTTTGCACACTTTTTTAGTATTCATTAAAAATTGCGTCATAAAAAGTAACGATCTCTTTTTTCCTGCTTGAATGTCCCTATAAAATTTAATGCAATATAAGTTATTGTCTGATATAGAGGGAGAGGGATTACGGTTAGTGAACTTGCTAGCTGTAATTTTCGATGAAACTTTGTAGTTGCAATAATGGAAAGGAAAAGTAATGAATACATCATCTTTTTGAATCTCGAGGGTGTTAAAGTAATTTCTTATCGGTGGAAAGTTGCAGACACTGACATTATCGTGAGGAAGAAGGTAAACCTCTCAACTTCAAAAGCTGAAAGGGATGAAATCATTTCCGACTTGACAGACGTAGAGACAGAGAGAGGGCATCCCAACGCCAATTGAAATCTTAAATAATAAGATTTAAATTCATTTCGCGAGTTAATTGGGTATAAAGGGTTCTTTTGACATCCGCACTAACTCGGTTACAGCGAGATATCGCGCATCTTTCGAAAGCCAATTGTAACTGATTCAATTTGCTTTCGGTTCTTTTTGTCTCTTCTCTTCTTAAATGACATCTTTTATTAGTCGATTCTTTCGTTATACGATTTTCGTTATTTCATAGTACGATGCATTAAAAATTTGCTTTCTTTTTGATGTCCGTATAAGCGTTTAATAATACATCATCACTCTTTCCTGCAAACATCTGCAACATAAATTATATTTTGTCTTCATTATAATTTCGCAAATTAAATATTACTTTATAGTAAGTTGTCAAGCTTGGTTAGAACGTCAAATAGTTGGAGGTTAGATCGCGAACTCGTATGGCATATTACAGGCTCTGATATGGTATTACTAAAGAAAAGAAATTTAGTTGATTGTAAATTAAATTGTAAGAATATAAAGTATTGTCAATGTGAAATGTATATCGTAGTTGGTCGTGATTAATATTTAACAAAAACAAAGGAGTGAACAGACGCCAATATAGTCAGCCGTTTTACTTTGAGTTGCCTTTGAGAGAAGACGCATTTCACTAAGTGGTTCATTTTGAAAATAATTTCAAGTGTTTAAGTGTTAAGTTTTATTTCAAGTCAAACGCATTGAAGATGCTCTATATTTGGTAGCGTCTAATTGAATTGGGTGTTCAGCATTTGTGCTTCTACTTTTAGGTTATGACTAACGCATTTCACCTTTGGAACGCTGGTCACACACATTTTATTTTATGTGTTGGCAATAATATCGTTGAACAAGTCCTACATGTATCACATTTGAACAGTCCCTACACATAATATCTTCATCCCCAAAACGATCTTCGCATTCATTGCCAAAATTACTCAAGAATGAATCATTTTAACAGCTGTTTACGCGGCGCTAATATTTTGTATGCATTCCAGTGATGCAACTAGTTCTACGTAATAGAAGAAATATTTTTCCGCGTAGTTTAGATACAAGGTCTGTTGACTACCTCTGATCTCTTCATGGAATACTCAACATGAAAGGCTCCGTAAGAGGTGATCAATGATTTCAGTAGAATTTCCTCTTGTATTCCATAATACTATGCGTACTACAATCCATGGAGATAATTTTGTATTAAGAGAAACGAAAAATCGAAGATTTCGAGTTCTGGTCGAAAATCCTAACGATATTTGATAATAGTAATATATATTTTGTCCAATTGGTTAACCCCAATTACAGGATAAAGAAAACATAGAGTGTGAATACATTACAAAAGAAAAATAAACATTGTATATTAAGAAAAATATATAAGTGCAAAAAAATTGTATTAAAAAAAACTATTCATGTGAAAAAGGATCCGACAAAGATATCTTCATACTGCACGTTGGCATCGCGTGTCATGTGGTAGATTGACGCTCGGAATAGTAGGTTGGTCCTTGGTGTTGGCATACTGAAGGTAGACATATGACGGGATGACAGCATACGGTTGACAAGTAAGGACAATCAACTTTGTTGTTAAGAAGCTTCTGCAGGTACCGAGCGCTATGGAGCTCGCGCCGATGACCTAGAGAGTCCATTTGATGTCTACAAAGTAGATCATGGTAAGATATACTCCAATCTGGAGAAGTTCCGTCGACTTTCCATGACAAAAACTTTAGAAAACCGCATTGAATCCGCTCAACTGGAAGCTGTTGAGATGTGTAAAAAGGAAATTAAACTACGCAAGCATTAATTTACTGACGACAAACGCATAAAAAAGTATTTTTAGTAGTCGGATATCATTAAAGTGTGAAGTTTTCATAAGAAATCCGAGCATTTTTTGAAGCGGACAATCAAATAATTTATATATGGTTAGAGAAGAATAAAGTTAGATCAAAAGTTACGTCTAGATCTATGATTACATTTATTTTAGACAGAGTTTGGTTTCCAATTGAGTAAGAAAATTGATACGGCTTAGTTTTCCTTGTAAAGGACATGTGATAGCATTTGGCGGTATTCAGCAACAAGTTATTATTCGCTGACCATCTAACCAGAAGATCAATATTATGCTGTAATTGATCAGCTTCGTTACGACCAGACACTGCACAAAACAGCTTAACATCAGCCGCATATGCCAAAACAGAACAGGTAAGTGATTGCAAGAGATCGTTTATAAATAAGTTAAAAAGGAGAGGACCTGATCCTTGCGAAACACCACTTGTGGATACAAAATTAAATGATTCAAATCCATTATAGAAAACATAGTTTGATCTGCGTGTTAAATATGATCCTATTAATAAGTGCAATCCAGGAGAGAAACCAAAAGAATCTAGTTATGTAAAAGAAGTTTGTGATCAATCCTATCAAACGCGTAAGAGAAGTCAGTGTATACGATATCCATCTGTCTTTGATTATCCAATATTTCACTAACATACCGAGTAAAGGAGCATCAATTTGTCGTTGTAGAACAGCCAGTCATGAATCCATGTTGATGTGGCGATATGTATTGTTGTATATTGAAAAATATAGTACAGTACAAGTATTATTCAAGAATCTTGGAGAAGTTATTTAAGATAGAGATCGGCCGATAATTACTGATTAAAGCTTTGTCGCCTTTCTTGTGGATTGGAACAATTCTTGCTCGCTTCCATCTTTCAGGGAAGGTGGATGTACTAATTGCCAAATTAATAATTTTGGAATTGGCTTGTTTAATACGAAGCGAGCATCTCTAATCAAAGAATTTAATACAAGGTCTTTACCTGCAGTTAATTTGTTCTGAAACGAGCCCATAATATTAATTACATAATCTTCGCAGATCGGACGAATGTTGAACGTCTGCAGTTGTAGGAGGTTCTCAAGCAAATCCAGTGTGCCAGTCGGCAAATAGGTTTCGGCTAAACAATAAACAAACGTGTCTACAATTTCAAGTCAACTCCGTTAGATGAAAATCGATAAACAACTACGATAATATTCTTAGATCATCTACCATTGCGCTGTGTTTACAAGCTATCTTACTTACTATCAGAAAAACATAACCAGTATTGCCACGTCATCAATTATTATGGATTCCCTCCAATGGATAAAAAGAACCATTCGCGCAACATTCATTCGATTTTGACATATTTCCATGGCGTCGGCATCAATCGTAAAACGTATGCATGCGCTGCCCTCGCAATGTAAATACGTTCTTTCTGGATAAATTACGTGGCGTCCATAACGCTGACAAGAAATGATTTATCAAGTATTTATTCGAGATTGAAGTGGCGGATGCCGTACGTAAAATATATTTTAGGAAAATGATCTCATTCATCTTGGAGTACGACAGGCATTGTGGGCTACAATTTAAACTAATATTTTACAATAACTGTGGGAATGTATTATGCATAATTAACGTTAATGAATTTCGTTTTGGCGTTGTGTTGTAATGAGTTCTACATGATGATGTTAACAAGGATATGTTCCGTACATGCTCATACACATAACGTACACGTATGCACTTATGATTGTATTACACGTGTGGTTTATGGTATGATGCAATTTCTGGAGATATAATTGGTTAATTGTTAGTTTTAATTTATAATTAATTTGATCTGATATAATAGATTCAATTAAACCTTTATTATATATGAATTATGAATGAAGGACATCCAAAATTACTAATATTCTTTCCACTATTTTAATTTAGTTATTTTTCAATAGCAAAATGTTGAAAACACATTTTGGTTGTGGAACTATGGCGACTACAAAATATATTACTAAGATTTTGATAGCTACTGTCCAGTTGTTCTGTCGTTTATTATTTGGGCAAATCTTTGAAAAACTCTCTACTAATTCCATAATGACATACGAAATTTGCCATAATAAGAATACATTTTTTTCTTTCGTAAATCCACGGAAACTGTTGGAGAATTTCTTGAAGTCGTAAAGACAGCTAGCTGATAGATGATGCTTTATCACGATACGAAAATCGCTGGGAACAAATTGAAAGTGAACATTGCTCTGGAAAATTTATGTGGAAAACCATAAAGAGTTTGTACTGCAAAGTCAAATAGTGAATAAAATCTCTAGCAACTATCGGTTCTTCCACTTTGTGTTGATGTTCGTATGTTATTTCTTCTATGTATACCACAAAATTCTCAAATCTATTTATTTCTAACGTGTTCTGAGATTTGTTCATCTTAAATTAAAAAAATTCATTTCATTCACTGCTAAAAATAGCAGTCCAACAAGTAGAAAATGCATAATAATGATAGCAAGGACTGTGGGGAAGTGTGGCAAATAATACTGAAGTATCGGCACACTCGGCACCATACAAGTTATTAATTTATTAATCCAGAACAGCTGTTTCAAGAACTCATGGATTCCTAGTATCTGGCTTAGGTATGTAGACGACATTTTCGCAGTCTTTGATATCAAGAAAAGTACTATTCTGGATTTCCTCGCGATACATAATTCAAAATTCGAAACTGTTAAATTTAGCGTAGAAGATGAAGTGAACAATCAATTCCTGTTCCTGGATAGTTTCATAATTAGAAACAACAAGAATAGAAGTATAGAAAGGAAACACACTAATAGATACATTATCTAACCACTGTGAATAGTACAAAATGGCCACGATTAGGTTCTTAATTAATAGATCGGTAAAATTCCACTTGAGTAAAAATAGGTACAATAAAGAACTTTCAAATTCATAAAAAATTTAGCTATTTCCAATAGTTGCTGTTCTATAGATATTGGTCGCATTCGTAAGAAAGTCCAACATAGGCATTATGTAAGAAATTCCATGGTACATGATATATGTGGTATTCTGCAAAGGTAACATATCTTTTTACCTTATAATAATAATAATAATTCATGCCTTCACATCCCCCAACAGCTTTTCGCCAATTACAGGGGGCGCATCGGCCAGCCATGAGATATTATTACGCCTGCGCCCGTAGAGCGTCTTAAGATGTTCACCCTCAGCATTCGCCAAATTCGGAGTAAGGAAAACTACGGAAAACCTTACTCTGAGAGTGATAGGCCCGGGATTCGAACCCGGTACCCCAAGATTGGTAGCCCGGCGCGCTAGGCACCGCGCTACCAGTCCCTTATAAATCACTTCATTTCCAAGCCAAGTGAATAGCCGCACAAGCCTATGACTGTACTTACATTTCTTTCACCCTAAAAAACATTTCCTCTAAATGACTACTGTCATACTTATTTATCAATTGAATCTCCTTAATCTGATAATGGGGGGTCCAGGTAGGGCCATAAAAGATTTGAAGTGTATTACAATTATCCTACACTAATGAATATTTAATATAATCCTGCAAAGATGACAATTCCCTTTTTACACGAACTAGAATTATGAATTTAGATTTAGTGGTTATTGTTCTTTTAAACAGTGAATATCATTAATAAAATTATCTCAAATTAGTATTAAGATGCTGAAGACAAGAAAGTTGCCTTTAGAAATTCGCACAATGATTGTCGCTTTACATACTCTTGGCCGAAGTAACGAAGATATCCCAAGAAAATTTGAATTAAGTCGCCAAACGAGGCTAGCATATTATTAAATAGAAAACGAACAGGACGACGGAAAGTGACAACACCAGCGGAAGGTCGTCGAATAATTATGACGAGTAAACGGACTGAATGAAAAACTGCACCTGAAATAAGTATTGAGCGTGAAAAACATTAGTTTAACCATCCCGAAAGGAGGTTAAGGGATGGTGGTTTATTTGTCCGAATAGCGTTCTGTAAACCACTCTTACGCAAGCAAAATAAAATAATACGGCTGCAGTGGGCTGGAGAGCATCAACATTGGACAGTTGATGTGTGGAAACATGTTTTGTAAACCAATGAGTCCAAATTTGAACTCTTCGATTCCAAGAGAAGAACGCTTTTTCGAAGGTCGAAAGGAGAACGAGCAGCAGACTCATGTGCAGCACCTACAGTCAAGCATGGGGGCGGATCGGTAATGGTTTGGGGTTGTTTTTGGCGTCGCATCCGTAGAAGATTTGGTTAAAATAGATGGAATTTTAAGAAAAGAGCCCTACCGGGAAATTTTTGAAACAAATCCTATACCATCTGGAATGAGAATAATCGGTGACTATTTTATATTTCAACATAATAGTAATTCGAAACACACTTCTAAACTGTGGCGCAAATATTTAGAATCGATGGAATGGGAAAGCAATATTAAAATAATGAAGTAGCCTCCTCAAAGCCCAGATTCTAGTCCCATAGAGCTTTTGTCGGAGGAACTGGATAGGCAGGTGAAAATAAATCCTTCAAGTTCCAAGGATTTGTTGTGGAAACAACTACAAGAAGTCTAGCTTAAAATAGAACCCGCCGCTCTGACGAAATTGATAGAAAGAATGCCGCAAGTGTGTGCTGCAATTATTAATAGTCGAGGTGGACATTTCGACGAGACGAAGGTTTAATTTTTTTTGTGTCAAATAAATTTTATAATTTAATAAAGACTATCAATTTCTTCGTTTTAAGAGTATTTTATTGAATGCAAAACTACATTTTTTTTCAGTTAACACTTCTAAAATAATAATTATGGCCGGTAGTGTATATTGAGTTGAAAAAGTTGAGAAAGGAGGAGTTTTAATCTAACCGTGGTTTTGATATGACATTGGTCCTTCTTGATATCTCTTCTGAAGAAATCAAAGGGAAGTTGTCAATATTTTTAATCCAAAATAATTCATTGTATGGAATATAATTTTTTCAACTAAGACTTGCCTGTTACATAAGAAACGTTTAATTAACAACTAAAGTGATAACATATGGACAACAAAAGTTTAGTTCGCGAACTTAATTCTCTAGCTTTTGCTAAATAACAAGGTAAACTTTACATACAGCCTGACAAATCGATAGTTATATCTAGGTCATTAATATTCAATTTCTGCGAAATGCTGCTTGTCTAAGAACATTACGGAAGTTTCGAATAAAGTAAAATACATCCAAGACAGTTGCAAATTGAATTTTAGTCAGCACAATCTTTGTAAAAGCACTTTAAAATTTCATTAAATTGAAACGACCGCATTTCTCATTACATAAATCCCACACAGAGAACAATCACGGTGAATAGGTTTCATTTTCCATTCTCCCCGTTTAAACAAAAGAAATCGTATCGCCGCCGAAAAAACGAAAAACAATAGGCGAATAAATAACAGGTTAATAATGAAAACGTATACATATAGATATGTATGTGTACGTGGAAAAAGAATGTAATATTTTATAGCCACTAAATATAAATGTTCAGCGGCAACAATAATAGCAACAACAGGAACAGAAACGGAGCTCGGAGGAAAACAAAAAAAAAGGGGGAATAATCCACCATTGTTTCCAGACATTAACATCTATACACTTTTCTCGAACGGGCCACATCGAGCAAACGGGACATACACAGGGAAGCGCGCTAGGGGGGGACGGCACCGATGAAGTAGGAGGTTGCACTTCACCCCCGTACCGGTCCCCCGGTTGCATCTAGGGTGCATATACATACAATTCCGCCTCCCACCAACAGGCCCGGTCGCGGCCCGAAGTGAAACCGAGGACTTCCGAGATGGATTCGTTGCCTTCGTCGGGTCCCACGATCGCATCGATCGCTGTACGGCGACGTTGCCGCCCCCAAGACTTGCATTCCGCGACAGCAGACGCCGCTGTTCGACGGACGACTTGGCAACGTGGTTTGCAAACATTGATTCTTTTCATTATAAATAGTAACGCAAAAAATGCGTTCCTATATATCATCTTTCTTTCTCTTTTACATGTGTACGTGTATACGACCGCCTGACTGTTTCGCTCTCTGTTTATTATCTTCTCCTCTCGCGTTTTCCTTCTTTGTCGCACTTCTAGCTGGCACGTCGGCTCTTTAACCTGTCTCACTGTGTGTGCGTGTGTATGTGTATGCTTTGCGTTCCGGAAATTTCATTTTATATAACTTTTATAACGACCATGTACGGTGCAGAGAGTGATGTACCTACGTAAAGTGTAGACAGAGAGGGCGAAAACAATTTCAATTTTAAATAATTGATGTTTGTGTTGTAAGAGTGTAGCTATAGTTGTATATACGATATAAAGCGCGTTTGTATACTTTCTAAACATTTTCGGAATATGTTCATCTTGTTTTATTACTAAAGACCGGATTATACGCACAAAAAAACCCTATAAATGTGCGCATATATATGCACGTTTTTTCGTCAAAATATGCAAAAAACCGAACAAATATGCAATTGAAAATTCCAAATAAAAATGTAATTTAGGTTTATTGAAAACAAACATGGTGTACTATAAGATAATATATTATAATGCAGGTAACAAACTAACACATTTAAAATTGCACTAAAGTCTAAAAAGATCTTAAAATACATCCAAATATTATTATAAAAGCACTTTATTACTAAATATTTCTCAAAATTTTCTACTACGTTTATCTATCGATTTTACCCTGCACTTTAGCACATGATTGTTGAAATTCGTCCACAAATTCAACGGATTTTGTTAAACTCAAAGTTGTGTTCTCCAATGCTAAAATAGTTGCTGGAACAAAACTATAGTTGCTTTTAATGAATGACAATTGCTGGCGCAGTAGTTTCTCGTTGAACAATCTATGCGATTCCGTAACACATAGGAGAACAATCCGTAATCTCCGAAAGGGCGGTTTTTATTTCTGCAAAATGATCTGCATTTTTATGCAGATCATTTTGCAGGTTGGCATAGTTACACGTTGAGGAGGAAATTGTGTATCTGGCAGGCGGTCCTTGTACATCTGAATGCGTAGCGGAGTCTTTAAAAACACTTTCTTCACATTACTAATTAATTCATTAACCAGAGGAAATTGGTTCCGTATTTCTTCAGCAACCCTGTTGAGGCCATCAGCAAGGCATGTGACATGAAGTAGGTTGGGATAGAACACCTTCAAATTGTACGCAGTTCGAAGCATATATGGTGCCGCGTTTGACACTAGGAGTAATGCTTTCTCCAAAAGGAACCGCTTCAGGCAAAAAAGAATTACTTAATCCTTCTTGAATAAATCTTGAAATTGTTGCATTGTTTGTCCTATCAAGCTGCTTTGAAGAAATTAAATGTGATCTATTAGAGATATTTTCCTTCAAGATTCCAATCAGAAGGTGAACTATGCAACGGCCAGCATTATCCGTTGTCTTATCGACTACTATATAAAAATGATTGTCTCCGATTAATTTCCCTTTTTTTTTTCTGTGTCAGTATAGGTACTACCACTTCACCTTTTCTTAAGGTACTTTCATCGGGAATGTTATGTGTACAATATTTTTGAAGAATCGATTTAAAGTTTTATTGATTCAACTTATAAGGAATTCACACTAACTAGCGATAATCTTTCATTAAATATTTCACTTCAGGTTTTCTTAAGTTCCTAATTCAATGCATTGTGAAAATCAACTCTACAATTTTTCTGTTTGGCAGTATGTGAAGATGTCTTGATATGTTGGTCTACTTGAAATTGTTTTTCACATGGGATCTGAAGAAAATAATATAAAATTTCAACACTAATCTTGGAAATGCTATGTCAATAAATATTTCCACGTTAAAAGTATATCCCCAAAAGTGTCAAAAATTCCTTAATGCCGATATACAGGCTGATCAAATTGAATTTTCTCAAGAATATTTCAAGAAATTCAACATTCTTTAAAATTAAGTAAGTTCTGGTTAGAATTTGTAAAGCGGATTTGGGGACACCTTGCATAAATTTTACTTGATACATTGTTATTTTACTCAAGATTACTAAATCACTTAAGTGTTACCTACATCACGCAATATTTGTATTGTTTTTTAAAATTTACATTACAATAAAAAAGCTTAAAAAAGTGCTTACAATTTTGCAACACACTGTACAATACACTTTTTCGTTATCCAAACGAAGTTCAGGGCTAGATTTGATCCAAGCCAATGTACCACTATTAACTTTCGGCATGATTGAATGAACGTTTTCACTGTACACTCGTGTTTACGATTGCTTGGGTGACTCCTCGTTTGAAGGCACTGACTTTTTTAAATTAAACCACAACCTTACACTTAAACTGCATTTATTTTCACTATACAACCTGGTACAACTTTCTTAACCGTTTATGAGATGTCATTGCTGAACGAAGCAGAACTGCCGCTTTTGAGATAAAAGCTTCTTGATAATACCTTGGTGGGCAATAACAAATAAACTATAATGGCCATGGATTGGATGCAAATCGGAAATTTTAAATTAGACAGAGTGACGCACAATTTACTAAAATTTCATAAAATTACTGCACTTGAATAATATCTTAAATAAACAGCTTTGAACGGTCGAGGTAACTTTGATGGCTATTGTCCTCTCCGTTTAGAGCAATTCTTGAGGCTTACGCGCCTACTTGATTGCTATTAAATAATAAAGCCGGGAATTCCTAATATTACAATCTATACAAACTTTAAATTCGTACATTATTTAGATAAAAGGGTTATGAAGTTTAAGTTGATGTTTTTACGCCCACCCTCCAAATTTTTCTGCTGAGTGTGTATAACTCAAAAAGAAAAAGCCGGCGTTGTTGATGAAATAATAAATTATGCAAATTTTAAGCGGCACTGTACTTACATATAATCCGGTCTTTATTTATTACCTAACTACTCGAAATATAACTTCGCGTATATTTTTTTTTTCAATTCCAATCCCATTGAAGGAAAAATATGAAACTAGAATTATTAAAAGTTACGCTGAATAGTCACATGGTATAATGGTTACATCGCAATTGTTTGTAATTAACTAACCTTAGATATTTTAGTATTTTTGTTTCTTAAAATCCACATTGGAATTTATTGCCTCGATGGTTTGTGAGAATGTTTTTCTAAGGTAGTGCACAATAACAATTACGGACGGTGGGTAATTAATAGCAAATAACTTGCCTTTGAAACATCAATGCCTCCGCACCACATAATTTGGAATAGGTGTTTCGGGAATTAATTGATCATGGATTCTGTCAATTCTTCCTTGGAATGATGTGAGAAAGAAAATTTTAAATCTAACATGCCTTGTTCTATCCACTATCCAAAGATATTTTACAAGTACTTACCTTCTCTTACCGCCAATATAGCCTAAAACTAAAATATACAAAAATACTCCCCATTAAAAGTAAACAAAAAGAAAAGGATTTTCTTATCTGTGTTGTACAGAACACACAAGAGTGTCGCTTTACCTAATAAATCAATAAGAACTGAGTGGACCTGTGGCTCTTTTTCTCTGTTCAGCCAATTTGAATTCAAATTTTCATACAGTGCGGACCTAAAATCCTCCCACCTCTCCCTCCCGCATGCCTAATTTTGAACGGCAAAGCAAGCGTTTTAGAAAAAATGGATGATTTCTGTTTTTTGTGAACTAAAACTTTTTTTCTTATCGGCAGTTCAATTCTTGTTTCCAGGTATCACCGGAGTGACGTCAACTTTCTTATTTTAAATAGAACCATCTGTATATTTTTACGTTTCTGGAAGAAGACAATCGAAAGGCTCGTTATTATTTTATGTAATTTTAACTGTTTTGTTAATTGTTGTTTCTCCTTTACTTTATCAATGCTTTATTGTAATTAATTGAATTGTGGTAGGTTCGTTTTAAATTTGTCAGTTTTTTGATAAACTTTTTGTTCCAAGTTTCGGTTTTTTATGTCATTAATTTTAC